>OY821521.1:174389664-174427164 GCA_963682025.1 Cordilura impudica
TATTTTATATTTTATATTTTATATTTTATATTTTATATTTTATATTTTATATTTTATATTTTATATTTTATATTTTATATTTTATATTTTATATTTTATATTTTATATTTTATATTTTATATTTTATATTTTATATTTTATATTTTATATTTTATATTTTATATTTTATATTTTATATTTTATATTTTATATTTTATATTTTATATTTTATATTTTATATTTTATATTTTATATTTTATATTTTATATTTTATATTTTATATTTTATATTTTATATTTTATATTTTATATTTTATATTTTATATTTTATATTTTATATTTTATATTTTATATTTTATATTTTATATTTTATATTTTATATTTTATATTTTATATTTTATATTTTATATTTTATATTTTATATTTTATATTTTATATTTTATATTTTATATTTTATATTTTATATTTTATATTTTATATTTTATATTTTATATTTTATATTTTATATTTTATATTTTATATTTTATATTTTATATTTTATATTTTATATATTATATTTTATATTTTATATTTTATATTTTATATTTTATATTTTATATTTTATATTTTATATTTTATATTTTATATTTTATATTTTATATTTTATATTTTATATTTTATATTTTATATTTTATATTTTATATTTTATATTTTATATTTTATATTTTATATTTTATATTTTATATTTTATATTTTATATTTTATATTTTATATTTTATATTTTATATTTTATATTTTATATTTTATATTTTATATTTTATATTTTATATTTTATATTTTATATTTTATATTTTATATTTTATATTTTATATTTTATATTTTATATTTTATATTTTTTTTATTTTTATTTTTATTTATACCCTTAAAAAGTAACATGAAATACCAACGCTTTTCCTTTCATTCTAATTTTAGCGCTTTTTGTGGTACCTTTTCAAGATTTTTGCTTCAAAAAGGTTGGCATCGCTGTATGGGGCATCATAGTATAGGGCATCGTATAGTCGGTATAGACCTACTACAATTTCCTTACATTATTTTTGCTTAAATTTCGTCCATGTTTTTTTTTTGTTATAAATATTATCCAAATATGTTTTTGACAAAATAATACCTCTCAAGGTCATATCTGCTGTAGGCTAGAGACAATTTGTAATAATCTAAATATACATTTTAATATACAGTGGGTTGCAATATATTGGAAACTTTTACAAAATTCTAATAATTCGCCTTAATAATTTCGCCTTAATTCCTAAAATTATGTATTTTATTTTTTGGTTATCTTTTTTGGGTATTCTCTATCGAAAGATTACAAATTTGTTAAAAAAAAACAATTTAAAAAAGTAGATAAACAAAGAAAAAATTATTTGTTTAGTTTTTTTAGTGATGCCAAAACAATGGAAACTTTTAAAATTCTGTACCAAAGTTGACTAAATCAATAAAAATAAAAGGCATTATGAACGAAAATGTATAAAATCTAAACCTTTATTTGTTATTATTTTTAAACAGAACTGTATTTTTCAATGTTTTAATCTTATAATTAATTATTATAAGATAATGGCACGAAATTAGGCAAACAAGGCAGATCTTATAGAGACTGTTAATTCATAGTGAAAAAATTTCAATGGATATCATCAACAATTAACTGACCCCAGGACTCGGCATTGTAAAGCAGTTCTAACAAATAATGGATACTCAACAACATATTGAAACCAAAAATAGAGGGAAAGTAAGTTTTCAATTCTTGTATTGTAATGGTTTCCAATGTTTTGTCAACGGCATAAAAATTAATACTTTCAAGTTTTGTTGTGTATTTCTGAAGTTAATATTTTTTCTTTTTTAAATAAATAAAACACACAAATTTTTAAATTAATAAAAGAGACTTTAGTTTTTTTAATCCAAATTTTTGGTATTTTGGTATATTTTTTTAAAGTTTACATTGTATTGTCACTCACTGTATATCTTAAAAATAACATATAATAGCACTATAACGCTATATACGCATTTTGAATTATTGAAATGGATAAAACTAAATAAATGGTTTATGAATTCGATAAAACTAAAAAAAATAGTTTATAAATGCATGAGAAAGTTTTGAAATCAGAGTCAAAGAGTTGAACTACTTAAATTTCCTGCTTTGGCAGGGTATTGCCCTAGAAATGTTATGATTCGTAGCAGCCTAAGCATTAACAAACCGCAAAATTGATTCTTAGAATGCCTTAAACATTCCCAAATATTTAAACAGAAATTTCCGTTCATTATTGACGAAATTGTGGGGCGACGACCCAAAAAAAAAATTAAATTAATGCGACTTGTTTGGTCTGCTTTAATATTTGCGGCATAAATAAACAAAAGTACTCATATTAGATACTTGTATCTAAACGTGTTTGATTTTTAAATAATTTTCATTTATATTTTTAAATTTTTTTTCTTTTTTTCTTTCTTCAAACACTTATTGCCTGAAATTATTGCATCAATAATACAAGCCGAAAAAAAACAGCATTTATTTCGATTGTTGTCGAAAAAATTCGTTTAAAAAAAGTTGCAGCTTTTTTTTCTGTTTTGTTTTTTAGTTGAGTAAATAATGAATAAAAAAAAGCGAAATTATCACATGACCTTGAATGCGGTTGCTTCACTTTATTAATTCTTATTTTTATTTATACACAATTTATTTCACTTCGAGAGGGAGGCAGAGGCGAAAGAATTGGAGAATTGCAAAACAAAAATATATACATACACACAATTATACAAATACAAACAGAGGGAAAAAATCAGCTAAAAAAAGAAAAATTAAAAAAAATATATATATACAAAACAATCATAAAAATATATATATATATAAATATATATATATATGTATATATAATCGCAAAAAATGAAATAAAATTAAATAAAAAATATTAAAAAAAAAACGAAAGCACATCATAAACAAGCATTTTAGTACAGAGCACGAAATCATCATCATCAGCAGCAGCAGCAACAAAAACAACAACAGCTGAGCAATCATACAAGATTTTGTTAGTGTTGCCAGAAATATATTGGCCCCACAACAACAAAAAATTGCAATGCTCCAAATTTCTAATTATGGAGTCAAGAATTTTCCAACAACAACTTATAAAAATTAATATTTATCGAAAACGCTTCAAATGGCATGTCGTAATAAAGTTTTATTTAAAAGCGTAAATTGAAAAAATGTTTTAACCGATTTCGCTCCACCGCACTGTGGCTGGTTTCATTGGCCAAAAGTGTAATTTTTTTGTCACCGATTTTTTAAATTTTAGCGCCATTTTGTAGCTAATATATCCAGATTAAGTAGCTAATATATCCAAAAAATTAGCTTAAATATTACTAATTGTGGGCGTGGCATGCTGTCAAACTCAACTGTTTTTTTTTAATCTCAGAAAAAGGTCAGTTTTTTGTTTTTTTTTTTTATCAAAAATAAATGGTTACTTGCGAGTAGCAAGTTATCACCGGTAATAACCTGCGGTCCCTTTTAGTAGTCTTTAGTTGTTGTAAGTTTTCACAGCCGTGGCGTTCAATATTAGGGGCGTTATGAAATCTATAATATTAATTAATAGGCTAGGTGATTTATTGTGACCGATGTTTTGCTCTACCGTTTTATCCCGATTTTGATCAAAAGTTTATTATTTGAAAGGTATTTCTTTTTAGCTGTTCACCAGATTTACAGATTTTTAATTTTTTTCCTTTATTTTGATTAAATTGCATTTAAAGTTGCTACTAACACATACATAAAATTATACAATGCTATGTGTGTGTTTATTTAATTTGTTAATGTGTTTGTAATAAAAATGTATTTGTTTCTTTGTGTTGATTTGCGAATTGCATATAATTGATTAGCATACCTTTAGGGTCTTTATTTAATGAAAAAGTAAAATTTCCTAGAATTTGCACTCGAATTTCGTGGGCTGGAATCTTCTAGTATTTATTAAGATACTATATTTTTGTCAAATTTCAACTTTAGAGGAATAGAACTTCTGGGGAGCAAAAGCGAACAAGAAACGTATACCACTCGGAGAAAGGTCAAATTGTCCTCTTTAACCCTATATATACTTTTTACACCCGTGACGACCCGTGGGTAGAACACTTTTCTCATTTTAAAATTTCAAATTACGCTAACTTAATTTGTGCTTTAGGTATTTTATAGCTTATATAGTCATTATTTGTTCTATTACCAGTAATGATATCTGCTTACAAAATAACCCACCCTTTTGATATATTTTTAAGTAAGAATTTCAAATTTCAACTTTAGAGGAATAGAACTTCTGGGGAGCAAAAGCGAACAAGAAACGTATACCACTCGGAGAAAGGTCAAATTGTCCTCTTTAACCCTATATATACTTTTCACACCCGTGACGACCCGTGGGTAGAACACTTTTCTCATTTTAAAATTTCAAATTACGCTAACTTAATTTGTGCTTTAGGTATTTTATAGCTTATAATAGTCATTATTTGTTCTATTGCCAGTAATGATATCTGCTTACAAAATACATCACCCTTTTGATATGTTTGTAAGTAAGAATTTAAAATTTCAACTTTAGAGGAATAGAATTTCTAGGAACTTCACAGTTCGCAAAACTAGAGCATTTTTGGGTCGTCGTGAAGCACCTTGTCGGACCGCAATACAGAAATTGGTGGAAAAATTCGAGCTGTTGGGACAAGTTAGTGATGTGAAGAATAAAACCCGTGCACGTCGCTCAAGAACAACTGAGAATATTGCTGCTGTAGCCCAAAGTGTTGAAGAAAACCCAGGTTTGTCCATTCCTCGTCGTTCTTTGGAATTGGGCATTCCACAAACGTCATTACACAGTGTTTTGCATTAAGACTTGGGTCTTAAGACTTATAAAGTTCAGTTAACACAAGAACTCAAGCCGGACGATCATCAACAACGTCGTGTCTTTGCTGATTGGGTCCTTGAAATGCATGAAATTGATCCGGAATTCCATCGAAAAATCATCTTGACTGACGAGGCCCATTTCCACCTCGGTGGCTACGTCAACAAGCAAAATTGTCGCATCTGTGGCTCGGAAAACCCAAGAGTTATTGTTGAGAAGCCTCTCCATCCTCAACGTGTGACTGTTTGGTGCGGTTTATGGTCCGGCGGGGTCATTGGACCTTACTTTTTCGAAAATGGGGTTGGATCAACAGTTATTGTGAATGTATTGCGCTATCGAGAGATGATTAATGATTTTTTATGGTCGGAGTTGGATGGTGTTGATCTGGACAACGTTTACTTTCAACAAGATGGCGCTACGTGCCATACAAGCATCGAAACCATTGCTCTTTTACGGGAAAAGTTTCCGGACCGTGTTATCTCTCGAAGAGGTGATCACAATTGGACACCGAGATCTTGTGATTTAACACCTTGGCTTTGGGGCCACGCGAAAGATAAGGTCTACACCAACAGCCCAGCGTCGATTCAAGACCTCAAAGATAGAATTCGTGAGGCTATCGAGGACATAGGGCAGCCACTTTGCGATTTGGTTATGGAAAATTTCATGAAAAGGTCCCGTAAGCGTCGTCGTGGTGGCCATTTGGCTTATGTTGTTTTTCATTATTAACGGCATGCCTTCCTCTTTACTATGAAATAAACATCCGATCATCTATCTCAAAAATGGCATTTTTATTTGAATACCAAAATAAAACCTCATATTGGACCTGTGGGTAGAATACTTATTTCATTTTAATGAAATTACTCAAAAAAAATTTTAAATTATGCTAATCTAATTTGTGCTTTAGGTATTTTATAGCTTATAATAGTCATTATTTGTTCTATTACCCGTAATGATATCTGCTTACAAACAACACCACCCTTTTGATATATTTGTAAGTAAGAATGTCATTACACAGAGGATGTAATTCATTTGTAACCTGTACCTTTTTACATAGTATGATGGCTTATGAGAATGCTTACAAGAAGGTGACATTTGAATTCAACCTTTATTGCTATAATATATTTCAGCAATAACAGTAATAAATAAAACAAGAAATTATAGTCGTTCTAGACCGACTATACGATTACCTATACCATGGTTTAGAGACCCTATCTCTTCGGTCCAACTAATTCGATATAGAAAATATGCATAAACCAAATTTGAGTGCCATTGTTATTAAAGTTATTAAAGTTAAAGTTCATTTCAGATGCTATATTTATATGGGGACTAGATCGAAACATGGACCGCTCCTGACCATATTTGGTAAAGTCATTTTGGAAAAATATATAAAAACCAAATTCGAGAAAAATTGCACAGATTTGTTTTTGTTTTTGATAGATTTAAGTGAAGATCGGAAAGCAGCTCTATATGGGGTCTATGACTAAGAATTGTCCTATTGGGATTATTTTTGGACTACTGATTAATGGATATATTAAACACATACAAACCCAATTTGACTGAGATATATATGATAATTTGGATCTTATGGCAATTCATGTCGATTTCATAGGGGTCATTTGTATGGGGACTAGGTCTGAACATGGTCCGAATTTCACCAATTTCAATATCATTCATCCTATCTCTGATTGAAGCTTATATACCAAATTTCGTCAAAATATATTCATATCTGCGACCTGTAGTTTGATTACAAAATTTACATTTACACACAGACGGACAGACGGACGGACTGATATCGCTAAATCGACTCAGAAAGAGATTCTAATTCAGAAAGTGATTCTGAGTCGATCGATATAATAAAAGATGGGTCTAGGTCAAATATTTTTGGTAGTTACAAACAGCAGCACAAAGTCATTATACCCAAACCACATAGTGGTATGGGGTATAAATATTCAGAAAAATATGGAGAGCTTCAGTTACAAAGAACATGGATGATGTTCTTAGTTACGTTAAAATAAAATTAAACTTAAAAAGGGCCTACTGGTTAGAAGTCCAACTTACTGCCGCTGCAGAAACAGCAAAGCAAGATAAAGATGGAAGACCACGCAAATCGTTGGACAACTGAAGCGATAGATCTAAGAGGCGGAGATTTAAAAATGTTAACGATGTATTTCGATGTACAATACAAAAGAATTTTTCCTACATCAATAAATGAGTTAAAGAAATATGGAAACACAAAGTTAATTCATTTTTGTAAATGGGAATGTGATGGTTTTTCGGAACAAAGACAATACAAACAAGTAGTATGTGGGAATATTTCGGACTCAGATGAGTTCATTAGGCTGTCCCGTCCTTGAATGAGAAAAATGTTTTTTCGAGCTACACTTTCGCAAGAATTATCAAAATTTGCGTAATTTTACACAGATTATGGTAAAAGTAATAAAAATCGAATTACGTGCCATCTTGAGGGCTCTACTTTTGAAAACGTTTTTACAAACATAAACGGTATGCTTAAAATAATAAAAAAAAAAACGAGATACAAATTTATTTTATTAATATATTTTATACTTGTAATTAATGTGACCAAAATTTGTCATTTCTGCTCATGATTTCAACCTGGTTCTAGAAGCAGCGTTAGTTACACTTTGAGAGACCTCCGTTACCAGTTCAACACAACTTTCCACAGCTTGTGTGTGACAATGAAAGTCAACAATTTCCAAGCTGTTATCTTTTCCCATGATTTGAAGGTCCTCATTAGAAATATGCCGAAGAACCGGCGGTGCTGTAACCCTACTCTCGTGCCATATAATAATTTCGGTGTGATCTTCAGCAGAGAAGTTAATTTTTGGTGTTTTAAATATTCTGTGTTTAGTGGTACTTTCAGCTTCTCTAGCTTTGATTATTCTTTGCAATGCCAGCTTCCGAATGCGGTCTCTATCATCAAACAGCATACTGACAAGTAGATTTTCCGGGTGAGCAAAAAAAAGCATTCTTTCGATAACACAATACACAACTGATGTCATATTTTCGGGTATAAAACGAGAGTACATAAACAGATGAAAAATATGTTTGGCTCCTTTTTTAAAAAACGTTTTTTTGTTTCATTAGGAACCAATTCGGAGCGTATACTTTAACAACATAATTGACAAGCAGTTGCAAATTTTCTTATGGATTAAGGGTACTGTAAACTCTGAGTAGACGATTAGCAGAGGTAAGCCATCTCGAGTGCGCAATTTTTCCAGTTTACGGTTTACCAGCTCAGGACTACAATAACCAGTTTGTACAGCTTTATATATCTCATAAAGATATTTTTGATCCGTACTTAGTTCATCGACCACATTTTTCGGCAAGTCAAGCAAATTACCAGCCACCGCACAAAAAGACACCGTAGTTTCATTATCGCAACTAGCTAATTGTTTTCCAATAAGTCCAGAATATTCTCTAGATCCCGAAGTGCAACAATCTAAAGTCAAGAATAAATGACGAAGGGCATGGAGCATACAAACACACTATTGTAGCGGTCTCTTCAAATACTCCTCCAAATATTGAATAACGCCACCCTTCCAACCGGTATTAGTTGCAGTTCCGTCACATCCAATGCAAATCACGTCATATAAATTCCAAACTTCATTTTCTAATAAAGTTGTGATCGAAGTTAGAATGCCTTTTGCAGTGCCACGACTTGACGTTGTGTGACCCAAATAAATTGATTCAGATTCTGCTTAAATTGAGATGTGTTCTTCTAAAATTTCTTTGCAATAGTAACGATCCCCTATTTTCTCACTTATCAGAGTCTTGTCTTTTCGTCCATCAAAGTAAATACTTTTAATAACAACACCTCCAATGTCTTTTGAAGTTTCTTTCCAGACTTTAGATACAGCTCTGTGTATTTTGTTTTTATCGATTACCAGATTTACATTTTTGGTAGAAATTAAGCCGAAGTCAGTCAAAACTGCAGAAGCAGCAGCAGCAGCAGAACGAGTCTATAAACTGTATCTATCACAGATCTTAGCAACTGTTGGCAACGGCAATGTATTCCGATTCGTCGTTGAAGTCGAAAGTGTATCTGTCGAAAGTGTGTTAGTGGGAGATGCCTTCGTTATCGGATACGTTTCTAGTGAAACCTCATCACAATTTTCTGGGATAGAATCGGTTTCTTGGGTAGAACGCGCCTTTTTTGCTTTCCTTATTAATCGAGCTGTTTCTTTTTTATCAACTCTACTTATAACCATTTTTCTGGAATTTCTTGGATTCAACTAAAAACTTTTTTCTTTCTTAGGTTTCAAACAAGAACAAAATTCAAATGAAGTGCATTTGCAAGCAGCAACGTCAAAAAGCTTCTCAGATGACTCCAAAAAACACTTTAGTTTGTTTTCGAAATCATTTTTTCGTTTGCTTTTGGGGTATCTTTTTAAACTGAGGTACTTTTTGAAATAGGATTTGAGTAACTGAAAAGCTCGTTACTTTGTTGTGATTGGAATCGAAGCTTTGGTCCAAATATTGTCAATCTCTTCAAAAAGAATTGCACATATATCTGAATTTGACGGATCTTTTCCATTATACTTCAATAAATAAATAAAATAGATTTAATGACGTCTCTTTTAGTTGGTAGCTGCGCCGATCATCAGGTTCCTTATATGGTCCCAATATAACACAAGTTGTCTCACTACGGCTCGAACTAATTTTTTTTAAATCACAAACACCGCTCATAATACTGTAACTATCGCAACCGACTTATGTATTATAAACTAGTTTAGTTTTTGTTTTTCAGTTTTCTTTTTTGGGGAAACCCAATTTACGTATTTTGGTATTAATAAATATAACAGGTGATTTTGAAGTGTTGCCAGAGTTTTTTATTTTTTTTTTATTTCATGTTCAAGGGTTTCTGTATTTTAGGGAGTCAGCTGTAACTATAAAAGGAACTTAAAAACCGGTCCGTAATAAACAAGAGTTCGCTTTAACCGTAATAACTGGTATATAATTTGAAAGTAAATGTTTTGGGTTCGGAAAAAATTTTTTTCCGGAATTTTTTTTACAAAAAAATTGTTATAACCGATGTACGTTACAAACGAACTCCACTGTGTCTAGCAAATTCGTAGCCGCCGGTAAAGTGTTGTTGTTATATATAGTCGTGGCATATTTAGTTTAGGTGTCGAAATTAATTGTAGCGAAATATAAGCATGGAAATAACTACTTTTCAAAACTTTGAAGATCGGTAGAACCCTAAAGATATAGTTTCGTTTTATTTTTAAAATCATTTTGGTAATCTGCGAACACTTACGCAAATTTTAGGAAGTCTTGCGTTAGGGAAATCTGAAAAAAAATTTCAGGACAGCCTAATGTTCATGGTATCATTTGTACCATTGCGATTGAAAAAGATTTTGGAAGATTCGGAGCATTCGACTAGTACAACGTACATAAAAGATATTTGGAAAAATGAGACACCATCTTCTACGAAATACTGCAGGCCAATCAAATTTGTATTCAAAAAAGCAACTCATGATGCCAATTGCAAAGAAGTTACTGGTATCAAGGCCCAAATTGCAACACTACAGCCATTATAATTACAGTTAGATGGGTAGGAAATTGAAGTAAGCTACCAATTAATGCTGACAATGATAGATGGAAAAGTAGCCCAGGCTTTGACTAACACGAAGGCTGCATCCAGCTGCATTATATGCCAAGCAACATTAAGCCAATTAAACCAAGTTTTGACAAAATCATATGAATTTGGATTATCAACAATACATGCAAGAATACGACTTATGGAACACATACTAAAAATCAGCTATGATTTGGATTTCGGGTCTTTAGGATCAATAAGAAACAATGAAATCAGCAAAAAGTTAAGAACTTCAAAGAAGAAACATGTTTAAGATGAATATCGCAAATTTGGTTTGACTATAGATTAGCCAAAACAAGGTTCAGTCAATACAAATGATGGCAGTACCGCAAGAAGATTCTTTTCAGATCCAGAAACACCATCTGAAAATTAACTTATTTTCGGATTTAAAATAATCCTAGAAGTACTTGCGTGCAATGCAAAAATTGACTCTAGAAAATTTGGAGATTATGCTAAGGAAACTGCAAAAATATATACAACCAAGTACCCAAAGAGAAATATGTCTGCAACAGTTCACAAAATCCTTTATCAGCAGAAGATGTCATTAAATATCATTTGGTGTCACTTGGAGATCTATCAGAGAAGGCTCAGGAAAAAACGAATAAGGATTACAGATTTTATAGAGAGCACAATACTAGAAAAATTTCACATAAATTCCACAAATGAAGATCTATTTAATATATTATTGGCAACGTCAAATCCGTTCATCTCCAGTATTCGAAATCAATAGAAAGTGGAACATCGGGTTTTGTATGAAGAAGTCAAAAAACTACAAGTTTCTACAAGTTTCGTTGATATACTTTGCAAAATTTAGTCTCTTGTCCAGAAATACACCAAATGTCCAAATGCAAATGTCCTAATTTTCAAAATTGAGTTGACGGTTTGGTAATCGCTTGGTGGAGTTGTTGTAGGGAAATATAATGGCTTGAGTTATGTTAGGGTTAATTTTAATATTCCACTTGTAAAAATATTTTCTGTAGGCAACAAATCCTTTTTCCATTTTCTTCAAAAGTGCCTCAGTGAGTTTGCTTGAAGTAATGAGGGCAGTATCATCTGCATAGTAAGCAGCTTCAGGTACGAGGGAAGAGAAAAATCTGACGTGTAAATTGAGTACAATAAGGGAGATAATATTGAACCTTGTGGCAGACCAGTTGTGATTGGTATGGGGTATCAAAAAACGTCTTCTCCTCTGTACTTTCCTTTAAGAATTTTTGCTTGGATGACATTGTTCATCAGTCATTACAAAGACATGGTTGGTTGATATTTGGCAACATTATGATTACCGATCCGACTTTCAGTTGGAGATTGTTAGGCGGTAATCCTGGCAAATCCAGCGAGTTTAAAACTCAGTTGGATAGTTGACGACCTCTTCTTAGGTAGAAATGGAATCTACCGATTTGCGCGTCATCATTTCCCGAATAATTTCAATGTTTTTCGGAGCCAATATAGCACGAACGCTCAACCAAACACGATTTTTGTATTTTTGTGCAATGTTAGGGAATATTTTTCAGATGAGTTAGATTTTTGATTCGGTGAACTGGCAAAAATCAACGGGGAATGTAATGCAGCCAGTCGAAATATGAACAGGTATTTTTCCATTGTCAATGTGGAGGAATTGTTTTATAAAATACCTGTCCGGATTAGTCGTTCTGCAACTTGTACTCAATTTTGTTTTCTTGACGTGTACGACTAAAATTTTTTAGTTCATCGGCTAGCGTTGAACGTGGAATAACAGGTTAGATTTGGCAAAAATCACCAAATCACCTGTCAACAGAATCATCGCGCCACCAAACTGGGTTTGATTGTTTGGGAGCAAAGTTGTATCATAAAGTTACTGGTACGCCAGTGGCGGTTGATACAGGGCCCATGCCTATAACTACCTCCAAGTGGTGCCACCGGGCAACGCTAGGCAAAGTTTATGCTGGTGATTATTCCTAGCGGCTAAGATTAAGGTCAGGTCACCCAAATACTATTCTGTTTTGGAGAATAACTTGGTAGCGGCTAGTAAGTGGCCAAACTGGCAACGAAACCTTACCTGAGACTATAAATAGGTGCCACGGGTGAGCTATAAGCCCAAGGTTACCTCACTGAGTTGTCAAAGTCAAAGGCAGTACAAACAAAAACATAAAACTGGGGGGGTGTAAAAACCTACCAGATGAAATGGTTGTCACATCCCATATGTTGGTGTCCCAAGATGTAAATGAAGTTAACGATGGTGCATGAGCGAAAAAGGAGGCCGGGTGTGGGTGCGTCAGTGACCCTGAGCGAGAGTGTGGGTCAAAGACGAGTCGAAGGCACTTGAGGCAGGTGCACATGTCAATACAGCGCCCAAGACGAGTCGGAGGCCAGTTGAAAAGCGAAGTACGGAACGTTGACGTAAGCATGATCTAGCATGATGGCGGCAATAGTAAGGTCAGAGCGTAGTAGACGGATGAAGGCATGAGTCGAAAAATTCGTAGCTGTGAATGGGTGAGCTGGTACCAGTCCTGGCAAATATGAACATTACGGCAGATTTTGTAGACAAGAGTGTTGGATAGAAGACGAGTCCAAGGACGCTTGAGTCATATAACAATACAGCGTTTCGCGGATGAGACGGATATCGGTTGAAATCTTGGTACGAAACGTTGTACATACCAGGGCCACCTGATAATAACAGCTAGTAAGAACGAACGTAGTAGACAAATTTGTGGTTCATTGGAGGTATGTGTTTTTGCAAGTACTGCTGATGACCGACAACAACGTATTGTACCCTTAAATAGCTTTTTTGGGAACGGTCGTTCGGGATATTTCGTGGTGGCTGTGGTAGCCCAAAATCGCGGGAAGAACACAGTTCGATGTGGAGTTGCATTAAACCGGTTGCTACGACCCACAGGATCGGGCCGACCCAATAGCAAAGGGAGGAGAATATGAAGATGTGGAGTTGCATTCAACCGGGCGCTGTGACCCATAGAACTGCAAAGGTATTTAGATAGGTCTCGACTCCTCACCAATGAGTCAGATTTGTTACCCAATTGCGCAAATCTTGAATTGGTACCTGTGTGTAGTTTTCCTAGAGAAGGGGATGGTAGTTGGCGCATATTCTAATGCAGTGTTCAGAGCACCGTAAGGTTATGTCAACGAAACAAGTACTCACGTAAAACACAAGAGACTTTTGTTTCTTAGATATTACATCGTTTTATTTAATGCCTCCAAAGGCTTTTTTATGCACCGCACATTCATCTCAAACGATCAATTTGCTTTAGTGCAGAATTTTGGCCATCCCACAGTTCTTCGGAAAGTTGCACGTTTAAGTTTCATTGATTTACATACCCAACGGCTAGTTGAGTGCTGAATTAGGGGTTCGACAGCCTTCCAACAACGTAGCTACAATTCCTGATGAAGCAAGTGAAAAATTCATTTTCGGTGCGAGAATCGCTATGTCGGCATAGCTGCATAAAATCTTAAATTAAGCTCATTGTTAAAAAAAAAAGCTTATTCAAAACTGTTGTTGACAACACCGACAAAGACACACTGCACAATGCACAAGATGCATGAATAGAGATTAAACAAAACGTTTTCTGTTTTAATAAGATGGACAAAAGGAAGTTATTAATATGTCAAGTTTCGCAAAGAAGAAAATGAAAAAGAAGTAGCAGCTAAAGCATAAAAGCAAATTTAATAGTTATTTGTACTTAAAACCTTAAAAAACAAAAACAGAATTAGCAACAACAGCAGCGGCAGCAGCAACAACAAAAACAGTAGAATATTTGTATGTCAGCAAATATATTATCCCTTTTATTGTTATGCATGTAATTTCAAGGACAAGACATTTGAGTTTTTTTTTAAGATTTTGAATTTTTTCTTATAAAAACACAAACCAGTTCGCAAAAAAAGTAATGAAAAAAAAAATAAACAAAACCTCAAAGAACAAATGAAAACTAAAACTTTAGAATGATGGCATTTGGCCTACATATGATTCCAGGTAAGCTTAAAATTTGTGTTGGGCTTGTTTATGAAACGAATGCAAAAAAAAAAAAGTATTGCAAACAAACGACCGCACTCTCAAACACATACACATAGTCATAGAGAGAGAGAGACCTTTAAGCACCGGCAGTGTTTAACCCTTATAATTTCGTAGTATGGCTCATAAATATGTGCAACAAAGGCAGCTGTTTGATTGGGTAGGAGCCGAAGAATAAGTGTTTTTTGTTGTTTTTTTTTTTAATTTTAATTTAAATAGTATAAATTAAGTTTTTTGATGTTCAGACATACAAATATGTCTACCCTTACACAACAAATCAACAAAAAAAAAACCAACAACACCCTGTCTATATGATATTTATGTATTTATGTGTCTGTGTGTGGGTTTGTTTGTGTTGAGTGTGTACGTGCGGCTGTGTGTGTATACCCCAAATTTTATATTTTTTTTCCTTTTTGATTCAAGATCAAGGTCAACACCGGCACATGTTGTGTTTTTCACGAACCAGTAGAAAAAACAAGCAGCCACAACAACAACAATAAAAAAAAACAAAAACTGCACAAACAAGTTGTGCTTTTGTTTTTTTTAGTTGTTGTTGTTGTTTCTTCAAATATTTATATACCCTACTTTGAGTTTGGTTAGTGTCAAGTCAAAGTTTATTTTAAAAAAAATCTGTGAATTTATCGATAGAAAATAATAATTTAGGCATAAACCAGAATTATTTTAAACGTGAATTTCCAATTTCAGGAGACACAAAAAAATTTAATATCTTTTAAAACATTGGAAAAGTACTTAAACATAATAGGTATTTAATGGACAAACTGGTCCTTACAGTTTCCGAAGATTAGCCTTTTTCGTAATTTATTTAAAAATTTTGATGGTCATTGTTTTCAAGTTTTCTTTTCCATTTCTCCAAATTTTTTATTTTTTTTTTTTGATTTTTAAGGGAACACCCTTAAAAAATAGAAGTTATAGTCAACAAAAAAAGAACAAAATTTGGAAAGATACACAAGGAAGGTATCAAGGCGGGAACGCCCAGATCCCGATGAAAAATAGATATTAGGGATAGAACTTTTGGCAATCTTTGCAAATATAAAAATTGGCCGGGCAAGGCTGAAAGTCCATGGAAAAATCTATATATTAATAGGCTAGGCGATTTCTTGTGACCGGTGTTTTGTTCTACCGTTTTATCCCGATTTTGACCAAACGTATATTATTTGAAAGGTATTCCTTTTTAGCCGTTTTGAAGATTTACAGATTTTTCAATTTTTTCCTTTATTTTGAGTAAATTGCATTTAAAGTTACTACTAACACATACATAAAATTATACAAATGCTATGTGTGTTTTATTAAATTTCTTAATGTTAATGTGTTTGTTAAAAGTGTTAGTTTGTGAATTGGGTAAGTTAAAAAATAAAGCTGCCTAGAAATTGCACTCGAATTTCGAGCGCTGGAGTCTGCTAGTATGAATAATTATGTTTTTACTTTTTCGCGATCGTTAAAAAAGGTTCCGCACCAAATGAGATGAAGTTTGGAATTAGTATTTTTTTGATGCCACTATTTAAAATAACTAGCAGAGCCCAGCCCTCGAAATGCGAGTGCAAATTCTAGAAACATTTATTTTTTTATTTATAAATAATTTGATAAAAGTCTCAAGGTATGCTAATCAATTTTAGCCAATTCACAATTTAACAAAAATTTAATAAACACACACACAGAACTGTATAGTTTTTTTTTCAAATCTTAAATATGTGTTTTATGTATGTGTTATATGGTGCACATTTGTAGCATCTGCAAAGAAATACCTTTCAAATGGTATATTTTTTGTCAAAACAACAAATGGTCTTGCCTATTAATATTATAGATTTTTCATATTTGAGTTACTCTTTGTTTCAATACCGGGAAATAGCATTAATAACCTAAATGAAATTTTTACTTTGTTATCTAGGGAGGTAGTGAAATGTATATCGTGATTAAAAAAAGTAAAATCGCTGTTGAAAAAATGCCAAAGAAATACAAAACGTTGAAATATCATTATCGTACTTTAAACAAATGCCAAAGCAGATGTTATTGGAAGGTATTTCGCCATAGCAAAAGAAAAAAAAGAGTACATATAAAAGGTATGCTAAAATATCTGAGTCTGAAATATATTTGGAAAAAGTATACAAAAAGCTATTAGTTTTAAAAGAACATCATTCTCTTACGATATTTCTTTTTTTTTCTTTAATTATACCTCCCACACCAGTGTGCAGAGGGTATATGTCAAGGTTCAGAAAATACACATATGAAACACACAATGTTCTGTTCAAAAGTAGCCAACAAATATCTTTATTTTCATATCAATTATGTGCGTTTCTAAATTTTCTACGGTGCCCAACACAACCATGACTGTGTTATTTACACGAACATTTTTGTATCACGTACTTTTTGTTTCAATCACACATAAAGCACACATTTTTGAGTGTTGCTTTATTTGAAGTTCATGTTCTGGCACGTGTACTGAAAAAAAAAACAGAACATGTACAATAAACAGGTTCGAGTTCAGTTATATTTTAAGTCGTGTTGTGGCTCGTGTAGTAAGAAAAAACAGAACATGTACAATAAACAGGTTCAAGTTCAGTTATATTTTAAGTCGTGTTTAAAATATAACTGAACTCGAACCTGTTTATTGTACATGTTCTTTTTTTTCTTACTACACGAGCCACAACACGACTTAAAATATAAGTCGTGTTTAAAATATAACTGAACTCGAACCTGTTTATTGTACATGTTCAGTTTTTTCTTACTACACGAGCCACAACACGACTTAAAATATAACTGAACTCGAACCTGTTTATTGTACATGTTCTGTTTTTTTTTCAGTACACGTACCAGAACATGAACTTCAAATAAAGCAACACTCAAAAATGTGTGCTTTATGTGTGATTGAAACAAAAAGTACGTGATACAAAAATGTTCGTGTAAATAACGAAATATTAAAACGAACACAGTCATGGTTGTGTTGGGCACCGAAGAAAATTTAAAAACAAACATAATTGATATGAAAATAAAAATATGTGTGTGTTGGTCTAAGTTATGTTTGTTTACATATATGTACGAGTTTTTTATTCAGTGTGTGTTTTTTTCTGAACTCTGGTATATGTACATATATAAGTTTGCCATTCGGTTTGTAATAATTAGAAAAAATCTGGACCCCATAAACGATATATATTCTGTCTTTCCGTCTGTGAGTATCCGATCACGCCCAATAGGTCGGCTGAACTAGTTCACTTTCAGTGAAAATGAATCATTAACATTCTGAGCACGTTGCCATTTTAAATCATCAAAATCAGTAGACTTGAAATAATATGATTTTTTCTATGTTGATCTTGTTATAGTTGTTATTCAAAAATTTGTTTGCCCTTTATACCATTATGCAGAGAGTAAATATCAGTTTGTCATTCCGTTTGTAATACATCGAAAAATTTATTTGCGACCCCAGAGTATATATATTTTTTACCTTTATAACAACGCGAGTCGATTTAACATTTCTTCATATTACAGTATTAATATATACTAGCAGTTTCCAGTCCTCGAAATTCGAGTGCAAATTCGACGAAATTTTATTTTTTCATTAAATAAAGACCCTAAAAGTATGCTAATCAATTATAGCCAATTCAAAAATCAACACAGAAAACAAACTCATTACAAACACATTAACAAATTAATAAACACACATATAGCATTGTATAATTTTATGTATGCGGTAGTAGAAACTTTAAATGCAATTTACTCAAAATAAAGGAAAAAATTTAAAGATCTGTAAGTCTGCAAATCGGCTAAAAAGAAATACCTTTCAAATAATATACGTTTAGTCAAAGTCGGCATAAAACGGTAGAACAAAATATCAGTCACAAGAAATCGCCTAGCCTATTAATATTATAGATTCAAAGAATTGCCAACAATACGGCATCGGTTTGTTGTTGCACACAAATAACCCGACCTGATAAAGAAGGCACAATTATTTAATTTGGGGAAAATTTTCTTTATATCTCAACATAATCTCCTTTTAACTCGATACACTTTTCCCAGCGGCATTCAATAACTTCGATACCCTGTTTATAGCAAGAACTATCTAAGTCCTTCAAATGACCAGCAACTGCAGACTGCACCTCTTCATTGTTGGCAAATCGTTTACCACCGAGTCAGTTTTTCAAGTTTTAAATTGAAAATAATCCGAGGGAGCTAATCATTTTGGGTGGAATTAATGGATTTTGGCCATCGCAACAGTCGATGTGTAAATTGGTGCATTGTCTCGATGAAACAACACTTTCTTTTTCACCAAATGCGGCCTTTTTTCCATAATTTCATTACTTAAATGCTGCAATAAGTTGATTGTATTTCCTTTTTGAAGATAATCAATAAAAATTAACCCATGCACATCATAAAAAAAACAGACGTCATAACCGCATGCAGATGGAACTATCTTCGCCTTTTTTAGACAGGATGACACCATGTCTTATTAGGGTGGCCCTTAATAAAAAAAAGTGTACAAACTCGCGGTCTCATTCCCTAGAAATAAGCGAATAGCAAAAAAACCGAGAAATACAAAGTTTTGGCTCAATCAAAAAAATTTAGAGGTGCCTCCTCAACGCGTCTGAAAATTTCAAGTGTGTTCATATGGATAAAATATGACTTTTTCAGATTTTACGAAAATTACGTTCTACAGTTTAATTTTTTCAGCAAGTTGTTATATGAATCAATATCAGTGCTAAATTCTCTTTTCAAAAAGCTATATAACTTCAAAATCGAATAAAAACTCGCCAAGAAATAGCAAATGCCCCAGACCACTTTTGTGCCAAAAAAAAACTCTGGGTCATAAAATGTGATGAATATTTTTCAACTATACCAAACTGATTAAACTTTAATCATTAAAGCCATTATCTTTTTTTGCTCTCTATACCTCTGAGAACTCAGACATGAAGTATTGTGTTATTACCACGTTTTTAACCTATAGCGCAATGTGACCATAAAATGGAAAATTTTTTTGATAAAAATTTTGAAAACTCCTTTTTAAGTTTTAAATAATTTCCTTGTACATAATTTCAAAAAATGGATCTCGCACTTTATTCTTTTATTAAATATATGTTAGAGATTAACTGTGTGAATTTTTAACTAAATTCCTCTGCCATAATTTGTTTTACAAGGAATTTTTTTTGCGGGTTTCGAGAAAAATGAATTTTTCGTGAAATATTCAGTAAATGTATTCTTTCTAAATACTTTGTATCAAAAATTTATCAGTTTTCTACTTCCAAATATTATATTTTATCCTAATAGCCTAGGGTTTCGGAAAAAAAATTATATGACCCCATTATCCCTTTTGGATTTGGGGTCACATATGACCCCAAGCTAATAAAAGACAATTTATTCAAAAAATTCAAATATTTTGTAAGTGCTGTTGATGAAATCTAGCACTATTTTATTTCCCAACCGATAGTAAGGGTGTCATCTAGTTTACTAGAACAATTAATTTTTTTAAATATGCCAAAATTCAAAGTTTTGCCTCGGCAAGGAATGGGTTACGTTGTTCGACTTATTCCAAAATTTTTAGCATGGAAGATCTGCACACTTGGTTATTATATTTTAAGCGTCACATATAAAAATTCAACAGCACTTACAAAATATTTGAATTTTTTAATAAATTGTCTTTCATTAGCTTGGGGTCATATGCGACCCCAAGTCCAAAAGGCTTAATGGTATCATATTATTTTTTTTAGAAACCCTAGGCTATTAAGATAAAATATAACACTTAAAAGTAGAAAACTGATACAGTTTTGATACAAAGTATTTAGAAAGAGTATAATTACTAAATATTTCACAAAAAATTAATTTTTATCGAAATCCGCAAAAAAATTCTTTGTAAAAAAAAATCTGACAGAGGAATTTACTTAAAAATTCACATAGTTAATTTCTAACATATATTTCAAAAAAACCTTAAAGTGCGAGATCCATTTTTTGAAATTTTGTTTCAAGAAATTTTTTAAAACTTAAAAATGGAGTTTTCAAAATTTTATCAAAAAAATTCTCCATCTTTGATCTCATTTCGCAATAGTTTAAAAACATGGTAATAAAACAATACTTTATGTCTGAGTGCTCATAGGTATAGAGAGCAAAAAAATAATGGTTTTAAATAATTTCTTAAAGTTTAAAAAATTTCCGTAAAATTTCACGACCTAGTTTTTTTTTGGCACGAAAGTGATCTGGGGCATTTGCGCTTTCTTGGCGAGTTTTTACACGATTTTGAATTTATATAGCGTTTTGAAAAGATCATTTAATACTGAAATCGATTCATATAACAAGTTGTTGAAAAAATTAAACTATAGACCGAAATTTTCATAAAATCTGAAAAAACGTCATATTTTCCCCAAATAAACACACTTGAAATTTTCAGTCGCGTTGAGGCACCTCTAAATTTTTTTTTGATTGACCCAAAATTTTGTATTTCTCAGTTTTTTTGCTATTCGCATATTTCTAGGGGTGAGACTTTTTTTTCTCCATATAATGAAGGGCCACCCTAATGACTCATCCATGGTTACGAATTGATACAAAAACTCGGCTTTGTTGTGATGAAACATTGCCTAACACTCTATTGAATCTTCTTCACGACACCATTTTTGTTCTATTGTGAGCAAACGCGACTCCCATCTTGCGGAAATGCCTATCATTGCAGATGATCATCTAATAATACCATTTTGTAGATTTTCTTAACCGTTTCTGGCATGTTCATCTTGATAGCCTCGTTTAAACTCTGTCACCCAATATTTTATAGTCGTAAACGAAGGAGCGGTATCCCCCGGAGTAGAATTTGGCTCGGCTTTAATATTGGTTGAACTGACACGTTTCATATGAAAGTATTGAATTACATGACGGTGACAAATATTTTCCATGCTTATAAATCCATTAAGATCGTTTACTTTTGATGGCTCAAAAAACAAAATATTGGCGCCTTAAAACTTAAAACATATGTTTTATAAGGTTTGCACTTTCCACCAAAGTAATTTTTTTTAAACTACTGCGCCATCTATACATTAGGTCGGTTTGTTCTTGGACCGCTCTGGTAAAAGATGGCGATCCCTATAGTTTGTAAAAGGAAAAACTTACTGTAAGCAAAAATAGGTCAATGTTATTACCAGGGCTATATGGGAAGGATGGCTTTATGCGAAACTGGCGTCAAATTTAATTTTGGAAACACTTTATTTGGCAGTTCACCAGACGCTTGTTTCGATCGATAACACATGGCCTGTGTGAACAGGTCAAATCGACCCAAAAGTTGGGCTGATTTGTGGAGAACCTCAAAAAATTTAGTATGCTTCTGACGTGGTAGCCGTATGCTGCCAGAGAGATGGGAAAACATGAAAAGTGAGAAAAAATACATCGAATAAAACATAAGTTTCTGTTTTTTCGCTATAAATGCCCAATTTTTGATTAAAAAAAAAACTCGTAAACTTTTTTGTACACCTGATAATAAATATATAAAGATATTGACTAAATAAAAAAAAAAATCATGTCATTCCAATCACAGGGGGGATGTGTTAACATCTAGTAATTAAAGATTTTTTTATGGCACTTTTTTTGAAATCAAACAGAAAGCGTCATCTATGTATCACTTGTAGCAAACAACTGCAGGGGCTCTGCTAATATAAAAATATTAATCCATAATATTAACAGGCAAGGCGATTTCTTGTGACCGATGTAAGTTTCACGGTTTTAGCCCGATTTTGGCAAAAAATTTCATTTAAAAGGTATTTCTTTTTAGCTGTTACCCAGATTTACAGATTTCATCGCCTGGGATATTTTTTCGGAGTTATGATCGTCTAAATTTGCTACTAACACATACATAAAGTTATACAACGCTATGTGTGCGTTTATTAAATTTGTTAATGTCTTTGTGTTAATGTGTTGAATTAGTTTTCTTCATTTAAAATGAGTTGAATTGTGAAGCATGTCTTTAGGGTCTTTATTAAATGAAAAAATAAAATTTCCTAGAATTTGCACTCGAATTTCGAGCGCTGGAATCTGCTAGTTATTATTTATTATTTTAACTGGTTAATTTTTAATATTTCGTTTTTCATTTAAAATTTTTCATTTTTCATTTATATTTTTAATTTTTCATTTTTAATTTTTTATTTTTAAATTTTTCATTTTTCGTTTTTAATTTTTCGTTTCTCATTTTTGATTTTTCATTTTTTATTTTTGATTTTTAATTTATTTTTTATTTTTCGTTTTTCATTTTTCATTTTTCATTTTTTATTTTTGATTTTTCATTTTTCATTTTTATTTTTAGTTTTTTATTTTTCATTTTTATTTTTAATTTTTCATTTTTCATTTTTTATTTTTTATTATTGATTTTTGATTTTTATTTTTCCATTTTTTATTTTTTTTTTCGTTTTTCATTTGTCGTTTTTCATTTTTGATTTTTCGTTTTTCATTTTTTTGTTTTCCATTGTCTATTTTTAATTTTTAATTTTTTTAGTTTTCATTTTAAATTTATAATTTTTCATTTTTTATTTTTCATTTTTCATTTTAAATTTATAATTTTTCATTTTTCAATTTTTATCTTTCATTTTTCATTTTTTATTTTTCATTTTCCATTTTTTATTTTTAATTTTTTATTTTTCAACAGCCACAAAAAGGTTATTACATGTCATAAATTTTTCACCAATACAATCATAAGTCACACCGATTTTGTCTTACTTCTTACATCTTACGCTGTTTTTGTGACTGTATTGTGAAATAAATTTTTACCACCCCCCGCGCGTATAGATGTTTACACATCAAAAAATTACTTTGCTTTTTTTTAATTTTAAAAATTAAATGTCCCATAGTTGATTATACCAACCTTTATATAAATGGAATACATATAAGTATCTATAGGATGTAAATATTTCGTCTATAACCTTCTAAAGGGCAATCATTTGCAAAAGCCAATTACATTATTGATTGAACTATATATAAAGACATGTGATAGAATCTGTTATTCTTGCAGATACAATAAGCTTTTCAAAAGAAGTCGTGTTTCATCATATTTTACTTAAACATGAAACATTATCGATGAATCCCTTTTGTTTGCCATCAGCAAAACACACATACCACACACACACTCAGAATAAACTACATTCAATATGCGTGTTGAACAACAACGAACAGAAAATGAAAATCAAATTAATGCCTGTTATATATTACACTACACACCTATCCTATCCTGTCTAGACAATGGAAGAAACTAAAAGTATCTAATTAAGTATCTGTGAATTTTATACACTTAAAAACGCACGCAAATTGTATGTAAATGAAATTTCAGATTTTTTTTTTTTTTTTTTTTTGGAATTTTTAATGAAATCGTATTTCTAAAGAAAGCAACTGATATTTAATACAATATTTTATTATTTTTTATTTCTTTCTTTCGTTTTGTAGGTAACACCATGGCTTTCTTTTGTATATTGCCCTTAAAAAAGCTCACCCATACATACGAGTATTTAATTACAATGTATGCACAGTAGCGTGTTTAGAAAGAATAATTAGGTAGGGGGGATGAATGGTAATTCAATTCTATAAAAATGTGGTGCAATCATGATGTAATCAAGTACTTGAGTTACCCCGAATAACATGTGATTCTTTTAAGGCGTCTGCATTTTATTTCTTTAAGATGAAGAAATTGAGATGAATAAAATATTCATCAATTAAAGTGAAAATAAAAATTTTTAAAGTAAGCAAAAATTGTCTTAGGGTGAAAACAATTTGTGATGAAAAAATTTTTGAGGAGAAAAATTTTTCGAGGTGAAAAAATTTTTGAGGTAAAAAAAATTTTTAAGGTGAATAAATTTTTCAGCATTTAAAGTGGAAATAAAAATATTTTAAAGTAAACACAAATTTTTATAGAAAAAAAAAATATGCGGTAAGAAAAATGTATATGGTGAAAACAATTTTTCGAGGTGAATAAATTTTCATCATTTAAAATGGTAACAAAAATATTTTAAGTAAATTTTAATTGGAATAAAAATATTTTTGAGGTGAACAAAAATTTATGCTGAAAAATTATTTGCAGCGAAAAAATTTTTTTGAAGTAAACAAAACTTTTTATAGGGCGAAATAAATTTTTGAGGTGAATAAAATGTTCATCATTTAAAGTGAAAATAAAAATTTTTAAAGTAAGCAAAAATTGTCTTAGGGTGAAAAAAAATTTGTGATGAAAAAATTTTTGAGGAGAAAAAATTTTTGAGGTGAAAAAATTTTTAAGGTGAATAAATGTTTCAACATTTAAATTGGAAATAAAAATATTTTAAAGTAAACACATATTTGTATAGCGAAAAAAATATGCGGTAAAAAAATGTATGTGGTGAAAACAATTTTTTGAGTTGAATAAAATTTTCATCATATAAAATGATAATAAAAATATTTTAATTAAGTTTTAATTGGAAGAAAAATATTTTTGAGATGAACAAATATTTATGCTGAAAAATTATTTGCATTGAAAAAATTTTTTTGAAGTAAACAAAACTTTTTATAGGGAGAAATAAATTTTTGAGGTGAATAAAAATGTCATCATTTAAAGTGAAAATATTTTTTTTTAAGTAAACACATATTCGAATAGAGAGAAAGAAAAAAATGTGGTTAAAAAATGTTTTGAGGTTAATAAAATTTTCATCATTTAAAGTGAAAATAAAAATTTTTCAAGTAAACAAAAATTTTAATAGGGAGACATATATTTTTGAGGTGAAAAAAATTTATGCTGAAATATTATTTGAAGCAAATAAATTTTTTTGAAGTAAACAAAAATTTTTATGGGGAGAAATAAATTTTTGAGGTGAAATAAATTTTTGGGGTGAAAAAAGTTTTGATGTGAATAAAATGTTCATCATTTAAAGTGAAAATAAAAATTTTTCCCGTTTTATCCCGATTTTGACCAAACGTATATTATTTGAAAGGTAATTCTTTTTAGCCGATTTGCAGATTTACAGATTTTTTAATTTTTTCCCTTATTTAGAGTAAATTGCATTTAAAGTTGCTACTAACACATACTTAAAATTATACAATGCTATGTGTGTGTTTATTAAATTTATTAATGTGGTCTTTTGCCGGTTGTAGTCCCTTGCATTTGAATCAGTGAACACAATTCTTCGGCAATATTAACTTTGGTGTCAATACCACGTAAAAATATAGCCAGTTGGTGCTGCATCGCTAATATCGCAACGCACAGTGGTTCAAAACCAAAAAAAGTGGTAATAAGTCTGGAACTTCTAAACTATTGGTTGGATTGGAATAGTATATTCTAGGCGATTGTAGTCAAGGATATAGGCTTTCAAAATATTTATTTTTGAGATACCCTGTTGTAACACAGGGTGAGCTACAGGGTGCCAAAGTCGACCACCTCGAGGTGGAAAATGTTTTCAAAGCTTGTAACTTTTATAAATATGAAGTGATTTTTATGTTTTTTAAATTTTTCCAATAACCATTAAATTATTAACAAAAAACATGCCTATACTACCTAGTTATCGCTTATGGTTTAAAAAATATTTGATTTTAAAAATCAACATTTGAACTTTTCACCAAATTCTTTCTTGGTTTTTCGCAAATAACATTTTTATTAAAATAGATAAAAAAAAATCTAAAAATACGTGAAGATAGCCAGTCCTTTTTAAAAAAATACTTTTTGAATTATTTCAAACCGCTTAGTGAGCACAAAATCTTAAAGTTGACTTTTTGAATCAGGTTCTAAAAATTGCAAATTTTTGCCAAAAAATTCCCTTCATTCTTTCACTTTTTTCTCACAACCTTGGTAAAACATGTATATATTTTTCTACATATTTTAAAAGAATATGTTTCAAGAATGGTTGTAAGTGAAATTTTTAATATTTTTGGACATGCACCCTACGTCCAGCATTGGACGAAATTGGGCAATTTAAAAAAAAAACTAAGTTTTAAAAGTTAATACAAAAATAGCCGCTCGATTTCTTCAAATATTTCACCGCAGTATTAAAGCTCCAAATATTTTTATTTACTTGCCATAATAAAATTCACCGCCATTACATAAACGTGGTCAGGAGGGCTTAAATGGTGAAAAAAGTCAAATTTTCATACGAATTTTTTTTTGTTAACATAAAAAACATATTAAGATAAGTTATTTTTATATTTTGTTTATTGATTCAGAGCGGCATTTAAATTATCTAAAACACTTCAAGAAATCATTTTGATAACGTTAATAGTTTCTGAGATATTTATATTTAAATTTCAGGAAAAAATATAGAAAAACTATGGTTTTTCGTTTTTTTTTGGTTTTTTTGGTAAAGTGTTCCCAAAATTTTTGAATTTTACTTATTATTATATACATTATTAAAGAAGACATATTTATCTATTCAACGATATATAACATGTCTATCAAATATATTCCAACATGCTGAAATAATGACCCCAAACCACACTCCACAGGCAAAAATTTAGCTATTTCTCTATTTGTTCATATAAATGGTCATTTACATAGTGAATGACATATTTTTTTATTGTAAAGGGTAAAGGGTTGCACACGTTTTTATTACTTCAAATAATTTTATATATCTCTTCAAAGAAGGTATAATTATAAGTTAATGGTGTATGAAATATTTACCTAATGAGTTTCAACTGATCATAAAATTACCCGAAACTCTGATACCTATTGCAAAATATCTGTAATTCACAATACCTTTTTATGCAAAAAAAAAAAAACAGGTAAAAGCCAAATTTTTAGATTCACTAAAACAAAATGTAAGTATTGGTTGAAGTACCTGCCCGATATATTACCTTTCAAAAAGTATTTTCAGTATATAACCATGAGTTTCTTGTTTATTAAGATCACTTACGTATAATCTATCATGGTGGTTACATTAAAGTATTATTCACTTTGCAAAGTTATTTGGGAAAATCCTTCCGATTCTACTATTCATTCATCATGTTCGGAAAAAGTCTCGAAATTATGTTATACAATTAACAACACTTACGGTTTAAATGTGAGATCTGAAGATGTTGAAAATTTTTACAAAGCTTACGAAAGAAGATTTAGCCAATCGGGTTTATCAAAATCAAAGTTTATGACTAAAAATGAAGAATGGTTGAAAACGGGCCTCACAGTACAAATTGAGAAAAAGGCATTTGGTCGAGCTAAAAAGGACTACGAAAATGTTCAATCAAGGACAAAAAAGAAAAAACAAGAAGAAATCATTAGTAACCATTCGCCTAATGAAATTAAGGATTCTTTTAAATCAGCCTTGACACGCACGCAACCAAAGGAAGATGCTAAAATTGTAGATGTGTTACCAACTGCATCTTAGCTTAGTGGGTTCAATAAATCAGGAAATTTCGAGATTGTCTCCAGTTTTTGTGGAAATATCTGGAAGTGTCATTAAAGTGTTATTTCAACCACTTTTTACAATGATTGATGGGAAAGTAGCCAATGCCGTTACAGATATAACATCTACTTGGAAATGTAATATATGTGGAAAGAAAAGTTCAGAATTTCATAACAGTTGTGATGAAATTCCTATTAATGAAAATGCTTTAAAATTTGGAATATCACCACTTCATGCAAGAATACGATTTATGGAATATTGCTTGCATCTCGCGTATGATCTAAAATACCGGCAAATTCCAGGACAAGAAAATATACCAGTTAAAAATAATACTGATCTACACGCCATACGAAAAACTGAGAAGAAAAGAATTTAGGATGAATTTAAAATGCAACTTGGTCTAATTATCGATAAGCCTCTTTGTGGCTATGGATATGATGGTAATACAGCAAGACGTTTCTTTGAAAATCCTGAAACTACTTCTTTGATTACTGGCATTGACACGGCTTTAATCGCACGGTTTAAAATAATATTAGCTGTCATTAATAGTAAACAACAAATTAATGCGGAGAAATTGAAAATATATGCTAGTGGAACTAAGGAATTAATAATGAACTTATATCCTTGGAGGCCAATGACACCAACTGTACACAAAGTATTAGCTCATGGGAAAGAAATAATACAAAATAGCATCCTGCCCTTGGGAGAACTGACTGAAGAAGCACAAGAAGCTAGAAACAGAGATGTCAAACACTTTAGACTTTTTAATACAAGAAAATGTAGCAAGGAAGCCAAAAATTCCGATTTAATGGAATATTTATTGATATCATCAGATCCAGTAGAACAAAATGGTTACCAAAAATAAGTCTTGAAATAGAAAATGATGATCCCGAAGCTATGAATATAAAACATCTTTTATCTTTTGATATTTCCGATTGTTTTGTAGAAAATAACTAGTAAAAAAGCAGACAATTGTTATGTAATTTTATGCCTATTATAAAACAAATAAAAAAATACTCATTAAAAAAAATTTAGTTATATTTGTTATTTAATAATGAAAATATCTTAGGCATTGGCTTTTTACCTGTTTTTTTTTTTTGTATAAAATCAGCATCAGAGTTTCGGGCAATTTTATGATCAGTTGAAACTCATTAGGTAAATACTTCATACACCATTAACTTATAATTATACCTTCTTTGAAAAGATATATAAAATTATTTGAAGTAATAAAAACGTGTGCAACCCTTTACCCTTTACAATAAAAAAATATGTCATTCACTATGTAAATGACGATTTATATGAACAAATAGAGAAATAGCTAAATTTTTGACTGTGGAGTGTGGTTTGGGGTCATTATTTCAGCATGTTGCAATATATTTGATAGACATGTTATATATCGTTGAATAGATAAATATGTCTTCTTTAACAATATATATAATAATATGTAAAATTCAAAAATTTTGGAAACACTTTACCAAAAAAACCAAAAAAAAAGAAAAACCATAGTTTTTCTATATTTTTTTTCTGAAATTTGAATATAAATATCTCAAAAACTATTAACGTTATCAAAATGATTTTTTGAAGTGTTTTAGATAATTTAAATGCCGTTCTGAATCAATAACCAAAATATAAAAATATCTAATTTTAATATGTTTTTTATGTTTTATGTTAAAATTCGTATGAAAATTTGACTTTTTTCACCATTTAATCCCTCCTGACCACGTTTATGTAACGGCGGTGAATTTTATTGCGGCAAATAAATAAAAATATTTGGAGCTTTAATACTGCGGTGAAATATTTGAAGAAATCGAGCGGATATTTTTGTATTAACTTTTAAAACTTAGTTTTTTTTTTTTAAATTGCCCAATTTCGTCCAATGCTGGACGTAGGGTGCATGTCCAGAAATATTAAAAATTTCGCTTACAACCATTCTTGAAGCATATTCTTTTAAAATATGTAAAAAAATATATACATGTTTTACCAAGGTTGTGAGAAAAAAGTGAAAGAGTGAAGGGTATTTTTTGGCAAAAATTTGCAATTTTTAGAACCTGATTCAAAAAGTCAACTTTAAGATTTTGTGCTCCCTAAACGGATTGAAATTGTTCAAAAGATACTTCAACGTATTTTTTTAAAAAGTACTGGCTATCGCCACATATTTTTAGATTTTTTTTATCTATTTTAATAAAAATGTTATTTGCGAAAAACCAAGAAAGAATTTGGTGAAAAGTTCAAATGTTGATTTTTAAAATCAAATATTTTTTAAACCATAAGCGATAACTAGGTAGTATAAGCATGTTTTTTGTTAATAATTTAATGGTTATTAAAAAAATTTAAAAAACGTAAAAATCACTTCATATTTATAAAAGTTACAAGCTTTGAAAGCATTTTCCACCTCGAGGTGGTCGACTTTGGCACCCTGTAGCTCACCCTGTGTTACAACAGGGTATCTCAAAAATAAATATTTTGAAAGCCTATATCCTTGCCTACAATCGCCTAGAATATACTATTCTAATCCAACCAATAGTTTAGAAGTTCCAGACTTATTACCACTTTTTTTTGGTTTTGAACCACTGTGCAACGCTCATCAACTGCCAAAGAACAGTATTCGAATTTTGCAATGCGTTCAAGAATCGTTGTTGCTATGTTCGCGGACAAGTCTTCAATTCTCCTTGCAAAGGTGAATCTTGATAAACTAATGTTTGAAATAATATTTATTTTATCAGGAAATGCTATTTCAGCAACAGCAGTCAAATATTCTTTTACCATCTCTCCATCTGCAAAGGGTTTCATTTTTTTTGCCAGTATTTGACTGATAAATTAGCTTGATTTTTAAAAATACCCTGTTCGTTTCTCAAGTGTTTCTCCATTTGATTAAACTTATCTATTTTAGTCATTAATTCCGTGTTTACAGATTTCGAAAATGATAAAATTTTAAAAAGAAACAAATTTACTTTTATTATTTTTTATAAAAAAAAATCTTATTTTCGATCTTAATCATTTTAATGATTGAGTTTGAAATTATTCAGGTTCAAGATCAAATGTTTTTACTTTAAATAAAGCAACAAAAAAATTGGAACATTTGTTTCAAAAATTGATCTATATTCTGCATGACAGGTTATACAGCTGTTTCAGGAAGAGTCACCAACCCTCATCAGTAACCAAAAACAGTAGATAAATTGTTTGGTAAAAAGTTAAATTCATATATATTTGCTGAAAACAACCAAATGAGAATTCAAGCAAAAGTTATACTATTTAAGCCTCTTACAATATAAAAAATTAAAATATAAAACAACTTTGAAACAAATATGTTTGTATATGAGTACACATTGCATACTACAATATACATGTTTGTTTTTGGCTTGAAAAAACAATTTGTTTTTGCTAAATTTACATTTAGCGTTAACGGCGTGTTCTCCGTATTTTTAATTTTATTATTTTTTTATAAGAATAAAAAATCTTATTTTCGATCTTTATCATCTATAATATTAATAGGCTAGGCGATGTAAGTTTCACAGTTTTACCCCGATTTTGACAAAAAATTTGTCATTTGAAAGGTATTTTTTTTTGGCTGTTACCCAGATTTACAGATTTTTATCGTGTGGAATATTTTTTTGGAGTTATGATCGTTTAAAGTTGCTACTAACACATACATAAAATTATTCAATGCTTCGTTTGTGTTTATTAAATTTATTAATGTGTTTGTATTAATGTGTTGAGTTTGTTTTCTTCATTTAAAATAAGTTGAATTGTGAAGCATACCTTTGGGGTGTTTATTAAATGAAACAAGTAAGAGTGTTAATTTTTTTATACCCTCCACCTGAGTCTTAAACTCTATATTACACCCAATGTTGAGTACGGCTACTATTTTTAAACTTTTGCCGATACTAAAGCATTAATTCTGAATACAAAAATTCAAATGATTCTTGGCTAAAAATTATTATTCATTTTTCAATTTTCATTTTCCACCTTTAATTTTTCATTTCCAATTTTTCTTTTTACAATTTTCATTTGCCATTTTTCATTTTTCATTTTTCATTTTTCAATTTTCATTTTCCATTTTTCATTTTTTAATTTTCATTTCCCATTTTTCAGTTTTCATTTTCCATTTTTTATTTTCCATTTTCCGTTTTTCATTTTTCAATTTTCATTTTTCATTTTTCAATTTTCATTTTCCATTTTTCATTTTTCAATTTTCATTTTCCATTTTCCATTCTTCATTTCTCCATTTTCCATTTTTCAATTCTCACTTTCCATTTTGCATTTTCCATATTCCATTTTCAATTTTCAATTTAATTTTCCATTTTCCATTTTCCACTTTTCAATTTTCATTTTCCATTTTTCAATTTTAATTTTCAATTTTTCATTTTCCATTCTTAATTTTTCAATTTCCATTTTTAATTTTTCAATTTTCATTTTCCATTTTCCATTTTTCATTTTCCATTTTTCAATTTTCATTTTCCATTTTCCATTTTTCATTTTTCACTTTTCATTTTTCATTTTTCAATTTTCCATTTTTCATTCTTCATATTTCCATTTTCCATTTTTCAATTCTCATTTTCCATTTTGCATTTTCCATATTCCATTTTTCAATTTTCATTTTCATTTTCCATTTTCCAATTTCCATTTCTCAATTTTCATTTTAAATTTTTCATTTTTAATTTTTCAATTTTTCAATTTTCATTTTCCATTTTTCATTTTTCATTTTCCATTTTCCATTTTTCATTTTCCATTTTTAATTTTTCGATTTCCATTTTCCATTTTTAATTTTTCAATTTTCATTTTCCATTTTCCAATTTTCATTTTCCATTTTCCATATTCAATTTTCATTTTCATTTTCCATTTTTCAATTTCATTTTCCATTTTCCTTTGCATTTTACATTTTCCATTTGTCAATTTTCTTTTTTCATTTTCCATTTCTCTTTTTCTAATTTTCATTTTAAATTTTTCGTTTTCCATTTTCCGTTTTTCATTTTCCATTTTCCATTCTCCATTTTTCGTTTTCTATTTTCCATTTTTCATTTTTCAAATTTCTTTTTTCATTTTTCAATTTTCATTTTCCATTTTCCATTTTTCATTTTCCATTTTCCATTTTTCATTTTCCATTTTGCGTTTTTCATTTTTCAATTTTCATTTTCCATTTTTCATTTTCCATTTTCCATTTTTAATTTTTCAATTTCTATTTTCCATTTTCCATTTTTCAATTTTCATTTTCCATTCTTCATTTCTCCATTTTCCATTTTTCAATTCTCACTTTCCATTTTGCATTTTCCATTTTCCATTTTCAATTTTCATTTTAATTTTCCATTTTCCATTTTCCACTTTTCAATTTAAATTTTTCATTTTACATTTTTCATTTTTCAATATTCATTTTCCATTTTTCAATTTTAATTTTCCATTTTTCATTTTCCATTTTTAATTTTTAAATTTCCATTTTTAATTTTTCAATTTTCATTTTCCATTTTTCATTAGTCAATTTTCCATTTTCCATTCTTCATATTTCCATTTTCCATTTTTCAATTCTCATTTTCCATTTTGCATTTTCCATATTCCATTTTTCATTTTCATTTTCCATTTTCCAATTTCCATTTTTCAATTTTCATTTTACATTTTTCATTTTTAATTTTTCAATTTTCATTTTCCATTTTTCATTTTCCATTTTCCATTTTTCATTTTTCATTTTCAATTTTCATTTTCCATTTTTCATTTTCCATTTTTCAATTTTCATTTTCCATTTTCCATTTTCTATTTTCCATTTTTCATTTTTCAAATTTCTTTTTTCATTTTTCAATTTTCATTTTCCATTTTTCATTTTCCATTTTTCATTTTCCATTTTGCGTTTTCCATTTTTCATTTTTAATTTTTCGTTTTCCATTTTCCATTTTTCATTTTCATTTTCCATTTTCCATTTTTCGTTTTCTATTTTCCATTTTTCATTTTTCAAATTTCTTTTTTCATTTTTCAATTTTCATTTTAAATTTTTCATTTTCCATTTTTCATTTTCCATTTTGCGTTTTCCATTTTTCATTTTTCAATTTTAATTTTCCATTTTCCATTTTTAATTTTTGAATTTCTATTTTCCATTTTTAATTTTTCAATTTTCATTTTCCATTTACAATTTTCATTTTCCATTTTCCAATTTTCATTTTCCATTTTCCATATTCAATTTTCATTTTCATTTTCCATTTTTCAATTTCATTTTCCATTTTCCTTTGCATTTTACATTTTCCATTTGTCAATTTTCTTTTTTCATTTTCCATTTCTCATTTTCTATTTTCCATTTAAAATTTTTCGTTTTCCATTTTCCGTTTTTCATTTTCCATTTTCCATTCTCCATTTTTCGTTTTCTATTTTCCATTTTTCATTTTTCAAATTTCTTTTTTCATTTTTCAATTTTCATTTTTCAATTTTCATTTTCCATTTTTCATTTTCCATTTTCCATTTTTAATTTTCCATTTTCTATTCTCCATTTTTAATTTTCTATTTTCCATTTTTCATTTTTAAATTTTCTTTTTTCATTATCCATTTTTCATTTTCCATTTTTCTTTTTCATTTTTTCTTTCATATTGGCGATTTTTTTTATTATAACGTGATAACGATAAAAAAAAATATGTGGCAATACTACTAACATGAGCTATGTTATTGTGTTCTTGGTATTGTTGTACAATTATTATGTTCAACCAATAAACTGTTGCAACAAACACACTGGGTTTTATGTTTTTTTTTTAGAGGTATCTACATATTTTTGCTCGTATCTAATCACAATGATGCCCGATTTACGCCATTTTCAACAACAACCTGCTGGGAATTATGGCAAATGATATTATTCTAACCTTATCCAATTATATGGCTTTTTTTGTGAATGAGCGTGATTTCAACAGACAGACGGACAGACGGACATCGCTATATCGACTCGAGCTGTGATAAGGATCAGGAAATTATATACTTTATGGGGTCGGAAATTAGTTTTTCGGTGCGTTACAAGTGGAATGACAAACATATATACACCCTCTGCCACTGACGTGTGGAGGGTATAAAAATAAAATTTCCTAGAATTTGCACTCGAATCTCGAGTGCTGGAATCTGCTAGTTTTAATGATTGAGTTTGAAATTATTCAGGTTCAAGATCAAATGTTTTTACTTTAAATAAAGCAAAAACATTGGCACATTTGTTCAAAAAAAAATTTGCTTTATTTAAAGTAAAAACATTTGATCTTGAGCCTGAATAATTTCAAACTCAATCATTGAAACAAAATTGCGTTAAACAATTCTGCAACAAATTTCACTTTGTTGCGTCAATTTTAAGTATACAACATTATAAAAAGAAAAATCAATTTAGATTTGAAAACAAAAATTGAAAATGACTATAAAAACTAAACCTTTAACAACATGTAACTGGCGCGTGTACAATCCAAGCACACCCAAAACCTATTAATTTACAAAACACTAAAAAAAAGGAAAATAAAAATGGAACATAAAACAAATCTTTACCAGTCTACAGAATCCCACTAAATTACAATAACAAACGTCTGTAACGTGGGTGAAATTATAAACAAAGTATCGCGAAAGTTAAATACACAAACACACGCACACAACGATACCAGCCATATACAATAATCAGCATCTAAATCCCCAAAAATAAAAATAAGAACAGTTTGAATGAGAAGGTGGGTGAAGTTTGTTGTGGCTGTGCCACCATATAAAATACTTTGTATGAGACAGTTTTTGTTGTTTTGGTAGGTTTTAAAAAAGGAGACAACAAACGTGATTACATAGACGTCTGTCTGGTGACCTTCAACTTTTGTTCTTGTTTCGTGTGAAGAGTGTAAGTATAACTGTGTATGTAACCGTAATATACACTTGCTTATAAAAAAACACACACACAGACAGAGACAGACAGACAGAGGGAGAGAGAGAGAGAGATAAAGCGAGAGAGAGAGAGAGAAGTATACGTATTTTGGCCCAGACATTCTTTGTTCCATATCGTCCTTGACGAAAATTTTCCTTTTTATATTTTAAGTTTAACTAAATTTGCTGCTAGAAAGGTCCTTATCCTGTGGGTGTTTTATTTTTTGTGTACATATATTCGAGGTGCTTTTTAAAAGCCTACAACCCCGTTGTTCTCTATTTAGTCAGCCACCTCCCACCCACATGCCTGCTTGAACGCATTTATTTTATTTCTCACATCTCTATTTTGTAAATAAAACATTTGAAAAGCTTTTCATGCTAAACTGAGCAAAGTTCACAATTGAAAGTTGTTAGAAAGTTTTAAGGTGCGTGAAATTCATTTAATAAGAAAAAATATATATTTTATTAGATAAATTTTCTAAAAAAATATATTTTTCTAAAAATTTTTATAAAGAAACTTTATTGCAAAATTGAAAAGAATTTCAAAGGACATTGTTTCAAATTTATAAATTAAACTGAGAAAACTTCAATGTTATAATTTTCGATGAAGTGTTCAGAAGAAATTTATTCAATAAAAAAAGTTTGACAAAATAAAAAAATAATTTCGATATTGGATTTTCAGTGCATTGGCTTCACAGCAAACTTTTTACCAAACATATTATCTACTGCTTTTGGTTACTGATGACTCGACCCGAAACAGCTGTATAACCTGTCATGCAGAATATAGATAAATTTTTGAAACAAATGTGCCAATGTGTTTTGCTTTATTTAAAGTCAAAACGTTTAATTTCTAACTGAATCATTTGAATGATGTATATCGAAAATAATGTTTTTTTAAACTGATTCTTTTAACTCATACTCTCTGTCTGTCTGTCTGTCGTGAGCCAACCCCAAATGATATCAATCCAAATGATCTGAAACTTGGCCAATAGTCTTGTTGTGACTACAGATTAATTTTGGGGTAGTCACGCACTGTCACGCGTAGTCACGCACAGTCACGGAGTGATCTAAATGCCATTTCCCCTCATTCAATCGATCTGAAACTTGGCCCATACACTTGCTATGAAAAAAGATTAACTTCGCCGTAGTCACGTACAGTCACGCATAGTCACGCACAGTCACGGAGAGATTAAAACCTCACTTCCTCTCATCCAATCGATCTGAAACTTTGTCCATAGACTTGTTGTGGCCAAAGAATAATTTTAAGATAGTCACGCACAGTCACGCATGGTCACGTACAGTCACGGAGTAATTTAAAACCCATTTCCCCTTATCCGATCGATCTGAAACTTGGTCAATATACTTGCTATAAAAAAGATTAACTTCCCCATAGTGACGTACAGTCACGCATAGTCACGCACAGTCACGGAGTGATTTAAACCCCATTTCCCCTCATCCGATCGTTCTGAAACTTTGTCTATAGACTTGTTGTGGCCAAAGATTAATTTTAAGATAGTCACACACAGTCATGCATAGTCACGCACAGTCACGGAGTGATTTAAACCTCATTTCCCCTCATCCGATCGTTCTGAAACTCTGTCCATAGACTTGTTGTGACCAAAGATTAATTTTAAAATAGTCAAGCAAAGTCACACACAGTCACGGAGAGGTTCAAAACTCATATGGAATTTGAAATTGAAATTTACTCAACTCCCTTCCACCTTACTCAAGTTCATCCGTTATTTCACAATATTGGTATGAGCTACAAACATTTTTGTCTGATTTTAAGGAATTGGTATGTTACTGATAATAAAATCCAGGAGATAGATTACATAAAATTTCCAATTCTATAAGTTCT